>CM048921.1:8656438-8673938 GCA_026686955.1 Epinephelus cyanopodus
CAGGTGCTGTATTGACAACAGCATTGTCTTACCTCCAGACAACTCCTCGCTGGACTTCAAACCTTCGCAGAGAAAGCTGTCGGTGTCGAACTGATCCACCAGCATGTCATGCAGCAGCGCGCCCAGCTGCCAGACTGTGGTGGGACCGGCCTCACATATTCTGTGGCTCAGGTACTCCGGTGGCACATATTCAAATGTTCCTACAATGCACAGACACACACATGGAGACAGGAAGAGACAAAGAATGAGCAGTGAGTTTTAAGTCAAAGTCATCGCTCCAGAGATCAACAGATGGATGAAGAGCAGGAGCAGAAGGCAAACATCGTACCAGCAAAGTCATGACAGGGTCCATCCTCGATGAAGCAGCCACATCCAAAATCAATAATCCGCACTCGGGGGACATCAGAGCTGGTGTCAATGAGGACATTGTCCGTTTTGATGTCACGATGGAAGACTCCCACCGAGTGCATCTTGATGCACGCTTCCACCAGCTGCTTCATGATGTTCTGAGACAGAGACAATGACAAACAGATGAGTTACAGTGGAGTAACAAAGGGAGTGTAGGGTGGTACTTTTACATTATGTGACAGTGTTGCAGCTTCCACACAAAACTGTTGCTCAAAGTTCAGTTACGTCCATTTGAACTGAGCTGAGAACAATGACATTTAAATGCTGGTGACACCAAAGACAACACAATGTAAGGGCGCCTGGGTGTAAAGGTGTTTTGTGTGAAACTGTGTGAAGCAAATTTGGATCCAAAAGGGTTGCACAAATTGAGGCAAGAAAATGTTTCTGCTCCAGCAGAAGCTTTGCTCTCATCTTGAGGCTTTATGACTCCAATTCATGCACTTACAGAGACAAGACAAAAAGGACTGCTGGCAAGCTTACAGGTAACATTGGCTGTTTGGGACGACTCAACACACACTGCAAAAACAATCCAGCATCACTATATAATCTATTAACTAATAATAAAGCCATTACTTACAACTTAGGAACCCTTTATAAAGGTGGACTACTAGACAGTGGTAACTAATTATGAAACAAGTTCAAGATTGAGGTTTTTGTATGCAACAAATTTTAAAAATGTAGGTGTGATAGCAGCCCTCAACTCTCCACAGACACTGACAACATTGAAAATTGTAAGCTTGGCACAGTTTCAAGGGAACACCACACACAGATATAAAAACATGCTCCAACCAGTTTCAGTACCTTAGCCTGGTCTTCTGTCAGACAATCAAAGCTGTTGATGTATTCCAGCAGGTCCACAGAGGGGACTGGTCTCTCCATGATCAGGAGAATCTCCTGGTCCAGATCATACCAGTCCAACAATGTGACAGCAGCAGACTGTCCCACTAAATGTGGTCCACCTGCCACCTTCATCATTAGGACCGCCTCCAGAGGGAGTGTGTCCAACATCCCATTTATGATCTGAAAGAAACAAAATACAGAACAAAATTTGTGGTTGTGGTTGTGAATGTGTGTTTTAATAGAGGTGGTTGTGAATGTGTTTTTCTCGTCAACAACAGAGTAACAACAAAGTGAAAAAAGTTCAGCCATGATTTTAACAGTTGGTGCTGAGACATCAGATTAAGTCACTCACCTCTTGATGATATTCAACGAGACCTTCAGGGATGTGTTTGATCGCCACCTACAGAACAGAATCACCAGTGCTTTGGTTAGTACAGGGAGTGATGACTTTGTGTGTATGTGTGATGTGAGAATACGGATGTTATACTTACCGGTAAATTGTCGGACTTCCTTTCTCCAGCATAGACCGAACCGAAGCCTCCTTCTCCGAGCTTATGAAGCTGCAGGTACTTGGCCTCAAAGTTGGCTGCACACACACAAACACACAACAGTCATGTTTTAGCACAGTTGTGAGGAAAGTCTAACACTGAGCCTGTTTATATCTGGTATTAACATGTATCTCCAGTGATCTGATCACAAGTGGACAGGGCTGAACACAAGTGTAAACAACCACCAAGCATGCAGTTAGCGAGAGTGTGGACATAGTAACTGTACATGGGGCTGTCTCGGCTGTTCACTTCACAAACACACACTCACATACAGTCATTTCTAACACTATCAATTTACCTCTGCTGGAGCTGACTGAGTCAGACGCCCTCCCGCTGTTCTGATGGGAGGCTGAAGGGCTGCTGGAGCTCGGGGAGACTTCACAGCCGCCGTCCCTTCTTGGCGTCCTGGGAGTCTCTGTTGCTGGCACATGCTCAGCAAAGGCCTCCTTCCGACCCTCAGTCTCTGTGACGCCCACCACTGACGCCTCAGTGGGCTTGTCGGTATGAGCGCCACAGTGGTCGCCCCTCTGCTTCTTACTGAGGGGCTTGGTTTGGGTGCTGGCCTTCCTCTTGATCCCCTTGGCCTTGGAGTTGTCTCCCTGGCAGCTCTTGGGTTTGAGCTCTACAAACAAGAGAAATCCACTTTACATCAACTTGTTGATCTTAAATGATTCTGTGAAAGTCTGTATTAAGGTTAACAACATTGTTTTATAATGTTCAGTGCCGCCAGTTTCAAATTTAACTGTTTTCCCAACAACATCTGCACATGTAAAATACTGTATGATCAGGTCAGGTAAAGACTGTTACAAGGTCACAGTTTACAAAGTGAATTTCAGGTCTGTGACAAGACACAAAGTTTGATCTCCTGCATAAAAGTCAGATGTCCTACATGACTACCCACCATCGCTAGGTCTACACCGTTAATCAGAGTCGGCAAGTAACTAAGTACATTTAAGTCACTGTACTTAACCCTCTATGGCACAATGTTGCCTTTTGGTAACAAACCCACTGAATTCCTTCTACACGCACACACAGTACCTCCCCTTTTATGATGCAGTGCATTGAAAGAGAGGTGGGTCCTAAGAGAACCACCAACAGTGTTTAAATTTGTCACATGACTTTCTGGAGGGAATTTTGAAGCCCTTTTCTGCAGACCTCTTCACAGGGAGGAGCCTCGCCATTTGACTCCTCAAAAATCATCTACAAAAGTATTTTTATGACATTTTTCGACGGGGAAAAAATACATACCAAAACCAAGTGAGGTAAGTTCACTATTCTGTAGTTTATTGCACTGTACTTGAACATTTAATAATGTTAAACCGTTAAAATGTGGAAGTTGCCATATGGGAGCACTGTACCATTATTATTACAATTGAATTGCTAGCCTGGCATGTTGATAGCATTTTGGATTAAGTTATAGGCCTACATTGTTCAAAAGCATATATACCATGTGGACTCATTTAGTTATTTTTTCAGGTCCATCAATTTGACAGATACACATTTGAATGTTAGGTGTAGTAAAGTTAAAGTTATTAGCAATTACACTGGTATACACTGATCTTCTAGAGTCTACTATAATAATGCACTTTGTGAGTCCTTTCCGCATTGCATATGATTATATTTGACACTTTTTTCTTCCATTTACAGAATGAACGCAACATGTTTTATGGTTCCTCATGGAAGAAAGCCAAACTAGCCCTCCTTGTACATGGTAGTGAGGATGAATTAGGATTTAGTGATTAAGAAAACGAGCAGCTTGCAACCAAGCAAGGGGAGAGTGAGAATGAAGAAGGCTATGAGCCAAAAGGACAGTGGAGACAGCATGGACAGCGGAGACAGCATGGACAGCGGAGGCAGCGAGGACATTGGAGATAGCGAGGGTGAAAGTGCAGTGACAGTGCAGTGTGGGTGAAAGTGCAACTATTATTTATGTATTGCATTAAATTGGTAGATTCATAACATACTAAGGATATTTGTTTGTTTTCTAGGCCCACCTCCTCCACAGAAGCACCAAAAAAGGCTAAAGGGCTGGTGTGGAAGAGGAGCAGTAAGGCAACGAAGGCAAAGACGGCAGTATCAAGACACTCAGATCAAATCAAAACAATTATTCAAATGATAGCGCAAAACATTTGAATGAAATGATGGTTAAATGGTTTTAACTTTCAAATGAGATGCATTTTTAACTGTTGATGCTACTGGGGACTGTTGAGACTATAACCTGAGTTTTAAATAAAGGTTTTTACAATTATAAACAAAACTCTCTTGTTTTCAATCATTTACACTGTCGGACGGTGTTGCATGACAACATCAACAAGAAATTACTAAAAAAACAAGATTTTTTGAAAATGTCTCTTGATTATGTCTCTCTATTTTATGACAAAAAAACCATCCCAAACATTTTTTTTTACTAACTGGCATCATGATGCGTACCATAGTGGGTTAAAGGAAGACTCGACTCATTAAATGAACATTTGTGAATCAATTAGTCGTGCTTTCTTACCTTGAACTCCCGGAGCTGCTTTCCTCAAAGGCGTCCACAGAAAAGGACGAACAAATCGTTTTCTGATGGACCGGGGAACTTGTTCAGCAACAGCACAACTGTACCAAATATTCAGACAAAATTAAATTAATTACTTTGTAAACAGGTTAAAATATTTTGACTGCACTGAGAAATATTCAACTTTTTGCATGAAAAACACAGTGAACTACTGAAAAAGTGACAATTAGTAACTTTTTGCATGTAAAAACAGGTTAAGCTGTTTGGCAGGATTTCACACTTACATGAATCCTTCTCTGCGTTCAGAGAACGTGGTTTTTTTTGATGTTTTAGCGTCCATGTTGCTTCTCGATCGTACTTGATAGAAATGTCTCCAAAAATCGTGTCTGTCTCTCTCCAATGCTTGTGTAAAACTGTGGTCTGCTCACCAGTTTCTGTATGTTCTGAGTTCTTTTGGTTCCGAGTTTCATTTTGGAGCATCACGTTTTGATGGCGGGCTGAAATACCATGGCAACCAAAAAACTACCATTGGTTCTAAAACACAGAGCAGGCAAATTCAGAGAGCCAAGATTAAACTACAAGATTATTACACATTTATCATGATTATCATGATGTTATTTGTGTATTGATGATAAATTATTGATGAGACCTGCATTCATTGATTTCTTTGGCCACTCCAGGACAGTGCAACAAGCTGCTGTTATGAAGTAATCTGCCTCAACATTTTAGTAACAAGCCACTAATTAGTGTGAAATAAAAAAAACGGTAGATTGATTAAACAAGAAGGTTAGTGCAAGGACATGATGAGGTTGTTGCCTAGCAAGATGCAAGTGTTTTTAACTAGAGGCATTCGATTTTGGAAAACAAAAACATACTGTGCAACCTGCAAAACACCAGCCATGTGATTGGGTTCTAACCCTGTCGCTCCACGCTGCCAACATGCAAAGAGCTGCTCCCTCCTGACAGCTAACAAACATGTTAGCCACAAGCATGTTGCCTAAAAGGCCTGGCTCAGATTCAGATGTTGTCAGGGTGCCCAGAAGGCCAGCGACAACTCTGAGTCCTCCAAGCAAAACACAGAGCAGCCCTGCAACATGTGCTCAGTGTTTATACTGACTGGAGTTACAACCCTGCTGCTGCTGCTGCTGCTTATCCTACCTTGTCAGAGGGTTCATGAAAACTTTAGTGAAGCATGCTTCGCACCAAAAGCTCCCTCTCTGCTACATTGGAAGACTTTATGACTATTTCAAAGCTTCTTCTGTGGAACTCAAACATATCTGTGTATCACACCATCCAAAACAGAAATGACAAACTAAAACACAATGATGAAACTTTTATTAACATGAAAGAAATGAGATCAGAAAACTGTATAAAGCCCTTTGAACGCAAAAAGAAGATTTTTAAAGTGTCAATATAAAAGGGCAATGACATAAACAGGTACAAGCTTTTAAAAACAAATGTCTCCAATTATGTCCAATAAAGCTCAACTCTGGCAGGTTTTTCAAAACTGGACATTTAGATAATTATGCTTATTTATTTCACTGAGTCAGAGGAGACGATGGATACAAATTCAATTTTTGTGGCTGTCTCCACCAGTTGCACCAGTGTGCAGGTATCCCCTCTGCCGTCCTAAATCTGTGATAATACATCTTATTTATTTATTTATTTTTTGTTTATATTCTGTGTGATCTGAATCTGCAAAATACTGCAACTGAAATGTCAGGCGAAAAAGTAGATTATTGGCATCCAGAATGTAGTGGAGTTTAAATATAATCTTGCAGAAGGCGGAAAAAAAGTTAAGTACAGATACCGTTAATTGTTCATTGCTGTACTTTAGTAAATGGACTTGACATTCAACCACTGCTGCAGACTGACTTCACAGCTTTGCCTGGCTCAGGACAGGTGGCAGGAAGTGATCATCTGCAGGTGTGTCATAGAAATAATTAGCGGAAGAGGAAGTGTAAGAAGGTGCCTGTGGGTGTGAACATAGACATATATACATACATAGACATATATACATAGACGCCGCATTGACTGCCGCCGCCTATTGGAGCCGACGTCCCAGCCGGCCGCCATCTTGGATGGGTCTCGCTTCGCCTCCACAGTGCATTCACTTCTATTGAGGAAGGAGCTGTTTGCATAGGTAAAATAGAATAACTCACTGAATTTTCAACTGATTTTCACGCGGTTTGGTTTGTTACAAACGGCACACATGATTATGAAACAGGATGCTTTTGTACATCAAAAATGCGGGATTTCATGCTTTAATACTTTCTGCAGATAGCAACTGCATGTTATTTAGGTCACAATACTGTGTAAACACAATATACACAATACAAAACCTAGAGGAAAATTTTACTGCTCAAAGCTTGCTCTCTACAGGTCGGGAGACAAATTTGTGATTCTCATCTCAGCCTCATTTTAGTTTCTATTTTGTCTGAAATGTTTCTCACCTATTTCTCCTAAAATTCACTAGGAGAAATAGGTGAGACAGAAGAATTAGAGGGAGTCATACTTGAGACTTGAGAGAGATACCTTGCTAATCTCGATTCAGTGTTTTTAATGGCTCCTTTGGAAAATAAAATGAGCAATATTGGAGCTACTATGGAACAATATGCCACGTACGCACACATGCACACACACGCACACACACACAACACACAACACACACACACACACACACTGCACACACATGTGCGCACGCACACGCACACACACACAACACACTCACACACACACACACGACACAAATACTGGAACAAATATCTCTTTATTGAAATGCAATAACAGCTGTAATCAATTTGTAAGTACAATGACTACCTACACCGCAAAAACTCAAAATCTTGACCAAGCATATTTGTCTATTTTCTTGTCAAAGAATATACTTAATTTACAAATACTTTATACAAAAATAATTGGAAGAAGTAAAATTGCTTGTCACTAAGGTGCATTGTCTGCATTATCTCTGTCACTGTATCTCAATGACTTTGGTGATTGTGTCTCATATTAGAAACTTTGACAAGAAATTAGATAAATGTACTTGGTACTATTTGGAGTTTCGTGTAGGGGTGAACACACCAATTTGTTGGCAATATGTAGCTGTAATATACATGTTAACACTTTACAGACAGCAAAAGCTACTCCAACATTGCCATCATTATAAAATCTGAACATAAATGTCCCTCTTCTGAGTAAAGCTATGTTTTTAAAACAGTGTAGTAGTAGTGTCTCTTAACAGTGTTTTTAGCAGTATCAGCCCAGCTTTACAACAATGCACAACATTCAACAACTTACAGTCTTAAAGCCCTCATGCAGCATTTGTATACAGGGCTTTCTTGAAGAGGGTCACCTCAACAAATGTCCATCACTCTAGTATGGAATATAAGGTGCTAGCTTTTTCAAATGATCAAAAATTGCACTTTTAACTAACTGATCAATCACAATTGAGTATTTCAGGTAGCTGTAATACCATGTTAACACTTTAAAGACAGCAAAAGCTACTCCAACATTGTCATCATTATAAAATCTGAACTACAAATGTGCCTCTTCTCGTAAAGCTGTTTTAAAAAACAGTGAAACAGTGTCTTTAACAGGGTTTTTAGCAGTATCAGCACAGCTTTACAACAATGCACAACTATGCAACTGTGTAGTGTGTAGTCTAATTACATATCTTCACAACATTATACAGTTTGTCAAAAAACTGTGACTTTTAGAGTTGTAAAGTTATAATGTAAGTTGAAAAACATCATATGTGTAATTCATGACACAATTCAAACAGGATCAAAAGATTAGTTGTCTCTTGCCGTTCACTGCCATACATATTTTTTTTTTTTTACAAAATAAGGTCCCAAGGGATCCACCGAGGGCGTGACTTTGGCTCTCTATATTGCTACACATTTTTACCAGTGAATTTCCAAAACTTTTCCATTACATTTCCATAAAACTTTTTTAACTCTCAAATGAGTTACTTACTTACAATCCCATCGACTTTGGACTTATCCAGCACTGTCTTCCCATCTGGCACCTTTCCATGTTTCCCAAACGCCACGGAATTTTGGCACTCCTCTAAAAAGAAGATGGAATAAGCGAAGGCAGTCCTTCCTTGCTTCTGCATGGATTGCAGCCGGGCGGGTAGAGGGGAGGAAGAGGCCACTTTCTGGATACAGCTCTTGCTTCCCAGATCTGTTTTTTGGAGCCCAAACACCAGTCTGAGGTTGGATCTGTTACACTTTGTCCAGAAAGCTTTTAATGCCTCAATGTGGTTACCACCTGTGATACAAAAGATGAATTACTTTACAGGACACAGAAGCATTCATAAAGTCAAGAAAAGGAGGGACAAGTTTTAAAAAATCCAAAGATTTCATGATGGGCTAAGATTTTTACTAAACAATTTAAAGCTTTTAAGTTTGAGCTTAAGCACCCAATAACTCCCAAATGTCCAAAGTAATAAAATTTAGCAATCAATATTAAACATAATTAGAATTTAATGTTCCACAATCAGTGACACTTGATTATTGCCCACATTCTTTGCATTATAAACTCATTTTACAGTGCTTGTGTTGAGTAGCAATTGGGTACCTTAGCAAAATTGTGAAAAAATTAACAGTATTAAAGAACAATGAAATCCTGAAATGACATAAATTTGCAACAGAAAGACAAAATGTGCTTACTGATACCACACAGCACATCCTGCAGTTTGTCCTTCTCCTCCATTAATTTTGCCACCTCTGCCTTGCATGCCCCGCATGGCTTCCATGATCTGTCTTCTGTTGATTCAGGCAGTCTGAGAATTGGTTCTCCATAATCTGGTATTGGATCACGCTCGATGATTATAGTATCTGCAGTTGAGCTTGAAGAATTCTCATGTTCAGACGTACCAGATGAGCTTGAAGAATTCTCATGTTCAGACGTACTAGCCTGGCTCTGGTCCCCAAGAACAGCAGGGTTTTTGTGTGTATTAGGACTGTACAGCATTTGGAGAAAGTTTTCTTTGGCTGTTACAGTAGAAGCTGGTGGCTGCCGTTGCTGATCCAAATCCACCAAAACAGGCTGCTGTTGCGACAGATCTGAAGGTCTGGGCAGTACAGTGTGAGGTTGGTGAAGATTTGGATATTGAGAATCGCTGGAGCAACGTGTGATTGGAGACAGAGTGGGTGCATACTGGTCGAGAGGCTGGATAGGTGGATGCTGGTAATATGGATGGGTTTGTGGCAATGACTGGGTAACTGGAAGCTGGTACAGTGGCCAGGCAGTTACAGGCCAGTGTTGGCTGGGTAGGTGGAGATGACTCGATAGGTGGAGGCAGGTGATGTGGCTGGGTAGGTGGAGATGACTCGATAGGTGGAGGCCGGTGATGTGGCTGAGTAGGTAAAAATGACTCGATAGGTGGAGGCCAGTGATGTGGCTGGGTAGGTGGAGATGACTCGATAGGTGGAGGCCGGTGATGTGGCTGAGTAGGTAAAGAGATGACTCGATAGTGGAGGCCAGTGATGTGGCTGGGTAGGTGGAGATGACTTGGTAGGTGGAGGCCAGTGATGTGGCTGGGTAGGTGGAGATGACTTGGTAGGAGGCCAGTGATGTGGCTGGGTAGATGGAGATGACTTGGTAGGTGGAGGTTGGTACACCGGCCAGGCAGTTGGAGGCTGGGTGACATTGTGGTCCACAGTATTTGGGTGATGCTGTGTAGAGGTGGACTGACCTGCTTGAGACAGGGATGGAAGGTTGTAGAATCTCTGAGCAGCTGCATCTCTTTTTTCATGTCCTTCTTTGTGCCCTTCTTGACATCCACTGCTTTGTCAGCTGTTCCAATGAAGTCCACTGTGGCATTGGAGAACTTGTTGTCAGACCATCTCGCAAGTACCTCTTCTCCTGGCTTCAGATCTCTGAAGCAAGCAATGGGTTTATCATCTTTGCTTAGTATATCACAGGCATTAAAAATCTTTGCTGTGTATCCATCTTCAAATGTCAAAAATACAAAACGTCCTGAAAATGAACACAGAGTAAATAATGGAAATTTTGAGTAAATGAGTACAGGCTAAAAATCATAATCTTACTTAAACATGCCACTATATCTTACTGCTCTCAATTCTAATCCTCTTAGACCTTAGCACAGCTAAAAATTGATCTTTCTTATCTCTATTTATGTTCTTCATGTTCTTCTGTTTTTGTCACCTTGTCTCAAATTGCCTTTTTTAAAATGTTGGGCTGCTGAAACTGTTCAGTAAATTGTCAATACATTGAAAACAATTAAATTCTAAAATCAGCAATCAAGTGGCAACAGAGTCCTGTAGGTATCAACAATTTGAGATTAATCTTCCAGCCCCAAGTGTAGTGATAAATTGACCTACAAAATTCTGTCAGTAAAATGTGCACAGTTTCAAGGGAGGATTTCTCTCACTTTTCCCAATTTCTGTAAATCAGTGTTTCTGCCAATATACTGACAATAATAATCCTGGTAAGAGACTAGAGACTATCAAATATTTTCGTTATTATAGTATCACTTAAAGTAAGTTAAAAATAACAATCACTTTAAAAATAGCTAAGCCGTGTAGTAAAATAATAACTCAATTACCATCCAGGTCATCTCTGGGTGAGCCGGGGTCTGGTTCATAACATCTTATCTTCTTCGGTGGGTTTCGCACTCGTTCGGGCATCTCTTTTTTAGTATTTCCTGCTGGGCCATCCATTCTGTTAATACATGAAAGTACAACACATTTTATTTAAAAAGGTGGTTCAACTCCTTACTTTGTTTTATCGTGTCAGTATGTCTCCTAATTTGGTACAGCAACTTGTCGATACCTCTGGATGCACACATCATGTTAATTTAGCCATATCACACCACTCAAGAACTGAAAAACATGATTTAAAATCCACCAGACACACCACAATAAGACACAGAGACCTTAAAGGAAGATCACAGAAAAGTCCAGGCTGTGATGTTTGATGGGATAAGTTGTTGAGCTCTTCTGTTCTGGACATTGCTCGGTAACTCCTGCTTATTGATAACATAACTCGGACAGATGCACCTTCTCAATGCCCTACATCTCAAGTTTATAAATGTTAGTTGCATGAATCTAGAGGAAATGGTCTTTATGGTCTCACTACAATGCAATAGCTACTATGGGAGATAAGCTCATCACATATGAATAACGTTACACTTTTGGCTCCCTGGAACAACAACCTAAGCTTTCCAGTCATGTATGATAATGTAACTGCAGGACAGTCTAGGGCCAGCTGTGTGTAGAAATAATCAAATACACATTTTTAGAATAGGAAAGAAACAAACATAGTCCTACTAAATGAAAAACTTACATATTTTTTTTCCCAAACTGCATGATATTTACATAAAGTGGGCATTTAGGTGGTACCATGGTGACTAGTTGCTGGAGCAGCAGTGGAGTCACCAGCGCCTTTCTCAACAGTTCACGTATCCCCAGCTAAAAGCACTGGGGGCTCTGAAAAGAGACGCACAGCTCTCTGCTCGCTGGGAACTAACGTTACTGACAGATGCTTCGCCGGAACAAGTTCAGAGCTACATGTGGTCCTGGCTTATAGCTGTTAGCCTCGCTAGCTAGCTTCACTATTTGCCACATATGCCGACCAGTTCCTTCAGAAAGTATCAGAACCAACAAAAGTACTCACCATCTAAATGTTACAAACTTTTACCCATATAACGTTTGACAAACATGTAGCTTACCTTCTTTTTCATCCTGTGACGGTTTCTTCTTCCATTTGTCCTGCTCGCGTTCGCACATCAACCCTACTGCGACCGTTAAGTCAGCCCCCGTTGTGAATCAACCAATCACGATGCAGCATGTATGACTGATGGTGCTCTCTTCCAATTAGATGTTGGCGCTGTGGCTGCATCATCTACAGGGTTCGCAGTTCACAGCTGTTTTGCGCCAAATATTTCAAATAAACAACTAAACTAAATGCAGCTCCTGTAAGCTGTGGTAAGTGGATAAAGACACACTTTCTAAAGAGTGAATTCACTTTTTTGTTTGATAGCAGCCAATGACAAAGATGAAGACATTTTCCCATCAGTTTAGTTTACTTTACTTAGTTTTGTTAACATAGAATACATTTTCACACCTAGTTTTCATATATTATAGTTCCTTGCGATAGGTCTCAAGAACTATAACAACCTTGAGACCTATCCCAATTATAAAATGCTTAGAAAGATAAATTAGTGATTATTATATGCCAGTAACAGTTTTACTTTGTGCTTTTTAAAATGTGAAACCAGTGAACCTGCAAGGTTATAAATGTTACAACTGCCATTGTTTTCATTATGATTATCATCTTTATCTTAATCAATTTATCTTAAATAGGAAAGGTTGCACATGTGTATGATAATTCAATTACTGTAACCCTTTTCAGTCAGAATAAATTGCATATCATATTTTGTGCACCACTGTATAACTTAGTGCTGTCAAGAGATTAAAAAAAATGGAGAGAGTAATTAATTATTATCTGTAATTAATTGATCTAATTAATCTCTTTTTTAATCTCATTCAAAATTGCTGAGAAAAGCCCTCAACTTGAGGTATTTTCATTTAAATTCATTCATTGATATATATTAGAAAAAGTGGTTTTATAAAGTCATAATTATTGTTTTCAACAATAACACACTTGAACACAGATGCAGTACACCGAGCCATTACATTCTGTTGTTTTTAAGATTAGTCCCAATAAAGAGTGCTGCAACCTTCAGTCTCGACCACCAGGGGGTGCTTGACTGTCATGACATGTCAGCTTCGTTGAAAGCAAAGCTGCAGACTAACGCAACAATAGATGTAAAAACACACAGAAACAATACATCTGTGATCAGCTCCCTAATTTTATTTTAACAGTTTTTCTAAATTATTTTCCTCTTTTCCAATTTCTCATTTTATTTCATGGAAGTGATCAGTGTAAGTGCACTTGTCCTTTAAACTTAATAAAAAATAAAAGCTAACAAAATAAAAGACACCTGGTACATTCGTTACAGCTGTATCAGTTTGTTGAACAGTTTTGAACAGTTAGAACAAGAGGCTGCACTGCAACGTGCAAATCACTCCTCGTGGCTGCCTGCGCTTTCGCTGTCCTTGCGGCTGCAATTTGCGCTGTCTTCTCTTCTTCAAACTACAACACCTATAATTCATGAAGGAACTGCTGCAGCCAATGTGCAGCCAGTGGGAGCTGCATGACAACTCAACCACCATGATCAGTTTTTAATGTTTTATCGGGCAATAACTACTCCAGACTCTGCTCTAGTGTAATTTTCGGGACAATCAGGGCAGGATTCAGTATTCAAGACAACTGCTCAGATTTCGGGACTGTCCTGAATTTTTCGGCAGACCGCCGCTGCAGGGAACAGTCATCAATGCTGATACTGGGCTCTGCTCTGTACCGCTGCAGCTTTCCCACAACTAAAGCACAAAGAAGCTCAATCGGACACCTACAGACGGATTTTATAAAAGGCAACTCTGTGGCATACAGAAACAGTAAAGTTAGAGATTAAAAATGAGATTTGACACCCCTAGTAAAAACCAGGATCAAGATGACAGTAAAAACTGAAGATGAAGAATGACATTATGAATTCACAGACAGTGTGTGAAAACATGGATGCTCCACACACTGAAGATCTATACTATCAGCACAGTTTCAAGATTAGAGTCACCAATTCAGTATCTGACCAAATGTCTCCCCTTCTGTTCCCGAGATGTGATGCTGAATAATGGCCAGAACAGTGCTTTTGCAGAGCATTATAGCTCACAGTAATGTTGACCTTTGACCTTTTGGATAAAAAATGTCATCACTTCATTATTTTATCCTCTTAGACAATTGTGTAAAATGTTAGTAAATTTATTCTTGCCTTACAGCTATGAAGATGTTTTATGAGGTCAAGTGACCTTGACCTTTGACCTTCAACCACCAAATTAAATTAATTAATGTCCAAGTGATTGTTCTTAGTTAATGTGAATATCTGAATAAATAAACTGTATATTAAGCCATGAAAGTAAACACCTGCATAGCTTTGAACTTGACTTTTTTTTTTTTAAAGGTGTTTTGAATGTTTGCCATTTTTACAATCCAAAATGGCCACAATAGTAAGTTTGAAAACAACGGAAACATCAGTTTCTATATTCCTCATGTTCTAACAGTTCCAAAAATGTATAGTTTATAGACTCCCTGTGAGTATTGAACATTAGGAACTGGACTATTTATTAAATGTTGCTGTTGTCCCTGCTCCATGTGAGGAGAGGAAATCTACGCCAGCCTCTAGGCTAATTTATACAATGTAAAATGCCATAGGCTTGCGCTAATAACATTAGCATGTTGTATTTGTGGGGAAAATGTGTCCACATAAAGACAAATGTTTGTCTGTGAATGTTGCGAGTTATAATTGAACCGATTTGTGTACTTGTGTTTAAAATTGTTGCTATTAAGCAATGTAATGTGTGTGTTTGAAACAATTAACGTTTACAGCACTTCACAGATTCTCCCTTGCTGACTAGTGTTTTAGAGGTGTAACTGCAGAGCGACACAGACACACCACCGCACAGGTATTAAAGCTCACAATGACATAGACACAACCAGGGCTGGACTGGCCATCGGGCATACCGGGCATTTGCCCGGTGGGCCGATGGTAATTTTGGCCGGGCCTTTTTTTTTTTTTTACTCTTAGTCATGTTATCATACCTATTGGTACACAAAACTGGTAGATCAGCCCATTTGTCATCATTGATTCTGGGCTGGACCAATTACAGCCGACGGCTGATGCCCCCTCCTGTTTGGGCCTCGCTGCCAATCAATCAATCATACAGAGAGAGAGGAGATTGACAAAATTGAGAAGAAACACAAAGGAGGTGCGGAAAAAATAAGAGAGAAAAAGAGACAAGCCCTTTAGGAAGATGCTGCAAAATATGTTAAAATAACACAGATGTTTGCTGGCTATGGCGGAGCTTCTTCAGCGGCAGCATCAGTGACCGCAACCTCAAAGCAGCCACAGCAGGTAATGATGGCGGAGGTGGCCGTCAGCAGGTGGATGAGGCGAAGGGGAGGCAGGAGGAGGAGACCCGCGGCTGCCGCATTATATGAGGGCGGTCAAGTTTGGTTGATAGTTTTTCTTTGGTTGATAGGTTTAGATTTTTGTTGCGCTTGCTAACTCTTAACACAGCATAGTTATGAGTAGGCCATTTAACAATTTAGCTGGCTGTTGAGCAGCATGATGGGGTTTCTCTACTGCTGGGCTGTTTCTATGATGTTATACTAGTGATAGTGATCTTAGTGCTTCAGTTATTTTATTTTATTCATTTAGTTAGTTAAGTATAGTCTTTATTAGTTAGGTAGTAAAATATTTCACTGTCTATGAATTGATATAAGTGCACTATGCAGTAATTCTTTACTCAAAAACAGCTAAAGCTCAACAGAGCAAAAATGTTCATGTAAAACCAAATGATGAGGCTAGTATTCATCATAAACCCTCTACACTTGCAGATATAATTTAGATTGAATCAAATTATGATTTGTCAGGAGATGTGATCCTGCTCATTAACATAAAAGTGGCTTGGAGTTAAAAGTAACTACTTAAATGTATTTCAATCAGGAGAGACATGTTTAGGTTAGGAAAGAAAATATTTAATTACAAATGCACATGAGAATTGAATGTGAAAATGTGGCAAGTCCCTTCGAGATGGTGAGCTATAAGGAGGGAGATGGATCCGTAGCCAATTAGGGAACCCCTAGACCGGAACCAGAATCCAGACAAAATTCTCGCGTCACCAGGCTCTTCAAGCGAAGAGCCTGGTGACGCGAGGCTAGGTGGCAGCTGATTGGAGGAAGCAGTGGGAGTGAGACAGGGAGAACTGTGAATGAATGAGCACGGAAAGGTCTTCCTGACTGAACTTACACTGAGCTTCATTTGTCTTTTATACATAAATATCCTCTTTATTCTAGATAAGTTGTGTTTTTATCTTACTGTTTTTTTTTACTGACATTTAACAGCAAACTTTTGTGGACAATAATTACCTTTGTGGGCATGTTTCCGTTCAATTTAAAATATCCCTTCACTTTTTAAAGGTTGCCATGTTTGAGGAAGTATTATGTGTTTCTGTGCTGTTTATTGATGTGGTGAGTACATAGTCTATGAAAATATTACTAAATCTGTCATTTATTCATTTTAATATTCGACAATGATCATGTCTCACCTCTATTTCTGACTGTCCTATTTTCAGGATCCCATCATACATTGTACATTGTTCAGGAGGTTCACTAGACCAAGTAGCTTTTTGGGGTCCTCTAAGTAAGTACTGTATAGAATACATGATGCAACTATGTTTCTAGAATAAAAATACCAGCACTGTGATCATCTAAGCAAGTCTATCAAGTGTCATATTTCTCACCTTGCTCTCTCTGTCTCCTTTCACTTTTTAAATGTGTCCATGTTTGAGGAAATATTCTGTGTTGCTGTGCGGAGTATTGCTACTGCAGAGGTCTAAGGTGTTTATTGATATGGTGAGTAAATAGTCTATGAAAATATCACTAAATCACAATCTGTCATTTATACATTTTAATATTCATCTCATCTCTGTTCCTCTCTGTCCTATGTTCAGGATCCCATCACACGTTGTATATTGTTCAGGAGGTTCACTAGACCAAGCAGCCTTTTGGGTTCCTCTAAGTATGAAGTATAGAGTATAGAATAATGGGACTGGGAGGATGGTGTAGTTTTAAATTTATTAGACAAGTACATATACACCAACAAGACAGTGTACAAGTGGCGTCACAAGAAAGTTTGTTTTCATTCATAGGCTTCATTGTCTTTCCATCAATACCTGGTGGGTCAGTCTCGGCTCAAAATGCCCAGGCCGATTTTTTGTCCCAGTCCAGCCCTGGACACAACAAAAATATGTATTTAGAGTCCTGATGGTCAAGTTCAGATTTGAGGAAGAAGGTGAACAAGGAAAGTCTCATCACTTTCTGCAGTACTCTAGGCTGGACAGGCATAGACTTAGCTGGTGTTTTAGTGATAAGATATACTACTTGCAATTTAGTACACAGGAACATAACGGTTTACTTTGCATGGACAGTAATCACAACCCAAGTGGATGTGCAAGTCTTATAAAGCCGCTGCAGTATTTTCCCCACTGCTCAGGTTGCGTAACATTATATTAAAAACCCTTTTCAATGTTTAATGATTTCTGGTCAGGAAAGTTGTTCTGAT
>CM048921.1:8678938-8698938 GCA_026686955.1 Epinephelus cyanopodus
AATGTCGCCGGTCGACACGCAAACTAAAAATGATATATATTGAAAAATACTGTGAGATGTTAGAGGAGCCGATCGACTTAATCAGCATTGTGTCATCTCTTCTAGTAGTAGCTTGGGTGAAACGGGCATTTACGGACCTGCAGAAGTTACGCACTATAGCTTTAAGTCTTGTGTGTGATTTATTATTCTTCAGGGATTTATACTTTGGTCTTTATAGGTTTCGTATGAACAGAGGAAACCTCAACTTGTCACTAGGCTAATTTATACAATGTAAAATGGCAAAGGCTTGTGCTAATAACGTTAGCATTTTGTATTTGTTTGGAAAACCTGTTTAGTATGAAAGTTGTTTTGTCGGTGAATCTTTTGAGTTGTTATGGAGCCAAGCTGTGTGCTGTTACCTTTGTTAAATGTTGCTGTCGTCCCTGGCTTTATATGAAAGAGGAAAAGATCGCCGGCCACTAGGATAATCTATACAATGTAAAATGCCATAAACTTGTGCTGGTACATTAGCATGTTGTAGCCTATTTGTGGGGAAAATGTGTTCAGATAAAGACAAGTGTTTGTCTGTGAATGCTTCAAGTTATAGTGAAGCTGATTTGTGTACTTGTTTTCAAATCATCTCTATTAAAATGTGTTTTAAATCATCTAAACTTTACAGCACTTCACAGAAACCTCTGCCGCTGACTAGTGTTTTGGAGGTGTAACTGCAGAGTGACACAGACAAACCCACTGCAGAAGGGTCATTCCTCGCTATTGGTAACTTTACAAGGTGTTAAGTTTTGAAAATAATATTGTGAATCTTTTTAACATGTCATTAGGTAGAAGACATGTTTAACCTTGAGGAATTTGTATTTTTAGAGCTCAGGCACTTAAATGATAATAATTATGGATGGATTGCTGAGACATGGATAGTGCTAGAGTTCCACCCTGTTACGGACATACACATAAATATTGCTAAATGTTAATAATGTAAATATTCAACAATATTTATCAGCACTTATACCTTATGTGTCCCTTATTTCATAACATATGTTTTTTAAATTTGAAAAATGAAGATACAGGAATTATTGTGTAGAATATAGGCTTTTTGTTTAGAAAATGTCCATGCGCACACCCAATTTAGCCAAAATGCTCAAGATAAATAGATATGTGCACAATAAAACACATGTATTCTCATTGTCTCTTTCAGGACTGCAAATTAACGTAAGAACATTCCGAAAAAATACCATTGTTTTTCGATCATTTTAAAAGAAACTGTGTGTAACAGGGTGGAAACAAGCGCAACAGGTTGGAAAGTACCGTAACAGGGTGGAATTACCAACAACGATTAGCTTTAACTTGCTATTTATTGAACGTTTTTATTATATCCACATACAATACCAAAGAAGATGAATTCATTCATTTGGACTCTAAAGAGAGAGTAATTCATTAGAGTAATTCATTCAGTCTTTCATTTTCATTTCATTTACAACCATATAACAGACTAATCAATTCATTTAGAGTACATAATACGGAATTTCATTCCATTTTCATTTCTAACTGTAGAGATATTCATCCATTTAGAGTAATTCATCAGTATTTCATTCATATCATTTAAAACCAGAGTAATTCATTCAGTATTTCATTTTATGTCATTTAAAACCAGAGTAATTCATTCAGTATTTTTAAAATTATAAAGCCCAATTAATGTCCACATTCCGCAAAAAAATATTCTATAGGCTTTATATTGGCAAAGAACAGATTCATTACAAATTAGTTCATGATATCATAATATATAATAATGATAATGAAATGTATATATTTTTATTATTAAATAATAACAATAGTTATGCTAATATAGTCTTAATAAGAATAGTTAATAATAATATTACTTATTAATATTATTATTACTATTATTATTATGATTATTGTTATTGTTATTAGTAGTAGTATAATTATTATTATTACCATCATCATCATCATCTGAGAGTGCATATTCTGTATTATTATTAGATATTTTCCACCCTGTGGAAATATTTCCAACCAAAGTAGACCTGACCAGCTAGCACTCCAGACCTGACTAGCTAGCTCTCCAGATTTAAACAGTACATGAACAGGGACATCAAACATATTTTAAAAAAATGTCAAATTTGTTTTTACTTTCTCAACAATTTAGCGTAACAGGGTGGAAATTGAAGAGTAGGACATGTGGATTTACACTATAAAACAAAAAAACGGCAACAGATGTTGATTCTTATCTCTGACTTCTCCTTCAAATTTCCCACCAAAAGGATGCTTCCAGTTCCTGTGTGTTGCATCATGGGAATTGTAGTTTACCTGGTTTGGTAGGCTAAAAACCACAATGTAACAGGGTGGAACGCAATTCAATGGAACACCTAAATAACAGTGATATAGCCACAAACATATATTTAGAATTTTAATTATTTAATCTTGATATATACAATAATAAAGCTATTTTTGTAATTATTTATTATTTTAATGAAAATTCTTCATTGAAATATGAAAAGTTGCCTTGGGGACATGGTAAAAACGTGTGTTTGTGCCTAAAAAGAGGTATATAAATATAAATATACATTATTTTTTTCCCAGGCAATATTCTGTGTTAATATTACATGGGAGACCTCTATCTGTCATAAAATGTATTTCATATTAAAATTTGGTTTATGTAAAGGAAGATGAGGGGCTCTGTCCCAGGGACTGGAATGTTACCAATAGTGAGGAATGACCCAGAAGCAAAAATGCTCGCAGCGGTGTGGGCGACATGTGTATGGTCTACGCACAACCATAAATCCGCTTAAAGAAAAGACACTTGGCATGTTGCATTGTAATGGTAGGAGAGTTAGCTATGTGGCTAACCTAGGTCCCTGAGGGTTGAGGTTGAGAAACAATAGCTTAGTTGTACAAAATGAGAGTAGGCTACAATATTTGCACCAAGGTGGGTACAAGCAGCACACATCACTATAATCCAGGGTACAAATAGCATCCGCTTCTAATTGTACCTGGTACAAATAGCAATATGTTGATATTTGCAGCAGGGTGAAAATAGCCCTTATCTTATTAATATAAGATTTCTGATTAAGTCTCTCTTTAAATATTTTGCATTGAATGAGCAGCAATCAAAATTTAAATTGGAAAATACTACAACATTCACACACTAAATACAGCTGCACTACATCAGTATAAAAGCTCACCGACACACAAGGGGCTACACCTTGGAACAGTTATATCAAATACTGTGCAGCTCAGCCTCCAGTTTGAACAGATGACAGCATGACAATCAATTAATGCTGCATTATATAGCATCAAATAAAACTGCAGTAACATTGTGATCAATCCACATCACTTCAGTGATGACAAACGCCCCATGGTTTGCAATACACAGTGTAAACGTAGGATATTTCACATGCGTCATCATGTACAGTGCACCATGGCTACATAAATCCAAAAAATACCTCAGTGAGCTCTGTGCAGACTGAACTACAAGTTAGACCAAATTAGACCAAATCAAACCAAATTAGACCAAATCAAACCAAATTCGACCAAATTAGACCAAATTAACAATCCGACAGATTCTACAATTTGAATTGCAGAATCTGTCTTGAGAGATGAACAAATAACTAAATAAGAGCAACATATGGAGTGTGAATGTCAGTGATATCAGTATTAAATGATGAGTGTGTGAGAGTGTGTATGTGAATGAGTGAATGAATGAAGACAGCTTTTATCACTTTCAGTGCACCATGCAGGCACAGGTTCACTGAGTTGCAATCAAGTCAGCCTGGGAGAGACAGGCCTGACAAACTCACAGCAGAGACACCCCTAGATGACACAGGGATCATCACAGATGGTTTTTTCCAACTTCACATAGATGGATTCTTTTACTCCTTTTTCAAACCATCTGTCTTCCCTGAGGTGCATAACTAGTAACTACCATGCAGAAGGGCCTGTCATCATAGTGTGTGCTGGGGCCTGTTTTACCTTCCTGTTGAGTTGTCATGGGTGATTGTCTGAGCCAGGGGTGCTGCTGCATCTGCTCCAGGGTGGGGCGATCCTCTGGGTTCACAGCCAAACACAGATTCAACAAATCCAGGCAGCCTTAGAAGAGAGAGGGCAGAGAACGAAGCAAAGATTAGGGTGGGAGCTGCAGTTATTGTCAGTACCAGAGCTCAGGTGCTGTATTGACAACAGCATTGTCTTACCTCCAGACAACTCCTCGCTGGACTTCAAACCTTCGCAGAGAAAGCTGTCGGTGTCGAACTGATCCACCAGCATGTCATGCAGCAGCGCGCCCAGCTGCCAGACTGTGGTGGGACCGGCCTCACATATTCTGTGGCTCAGGTACTCCGGTGGCACATATTCAAATGTTCCTACAATGCACAGACACACACATGGAGACAGGAAGAGACAAAGAATGAGCAGTGAGTTTTAAGTCAAAGTCATCGCTCCAGAGATCAACAGATGGATGAAGAGCAGGAGCAGAAGGCAAACATCGTACCAGCAAAGTCATGACAGGGTCCATCCTCGATGAAGCAGCCACATCCAAAATCAATAATCCGCACTCGGGGACATCAGAGCTGGTGTCAATGAGGACATTGTCCGTTTTGATGTCACGATGGAAGACTCCCACCGAGTGCATCTTGATGCACGCTTCCACCAGCTGCTTCATGATGTTCTGAGACAGAGACAATGACAAACAGATGAGTTACAGTGGAGTAACAAAGGGAGTGTAGGGTGGTACTTTTACATTATGTGACAGTGTTGCAGCTTCCACACAAAACTGTTGCTCAAAGTTCAGTTACGTCCATTTGAGAACTGAGCTGAGAACAATGACATTTAAATGCTGGTGACACCAAAGACAACACAATGTAAGGGCGCCTGGGTGTAAAGGTGTTTCTGAACTGAGTGTGAAGCCGGACTGCAAATAAAGTCCATGTTGATGCAAATTTGGATCCACAAAGGGTTGCACAAATTGAGGCAAGAAAATGTTTTCTGCTCCAGCAGAAGCTTTGCTCTCATCTTGAGGCTTTATGACTCCAATTCATGCACTTACAGAGACAAGACAAAAAGGACTGCTGGCAAGCTTACAGGTAACATTGGCTGTTTGGGACGACTCAACACACACTGCAAAAACAATCCAGCATCACATATAATCTATTAACTAATAATAAAGCCATTACTTACAACTTAGGAACCCTTTATAAACGTGGACTACTAGACAGTGGTAACTAATTATGAAACAAGTTCAAGATTGAGGTTTTTGTATGCAACAAATTTTAAAAATGTAGTGTGATAGCAGCCCTCAACTCTCCACAGACACTGACAACATTGAAAATTGTAAAGCTTGGCACAGTTTCAAGGGAACACCACACACAGATATAAAAACATGCTCCAACCAGTTTCAGTACCTTAGCCTGGTCTTCTGTCAGACAATCAAAGCTGTTGATGTATTCCAGCAGGTCCACAGAGGGGACTGGTCTCTCCATGATCAGGAGAATCTCCTGTCCAGATCATACCAGTCCAACAATGTGACAGCAGCAGACTGTCCCACTAAATGTGGTCCACCTGCCACCTTCATCATTAGGACCGCCTCCAGAGGGAGTGTGTCCAACATCCCATTTATGATCTGAAAGAAACAAAATACAGAACAAAATTTGTGGTTGTGGTTGTGAATGTGTGTTTTTAATAGAGGTGGTTTGAATGTGTTTTTCTCGTCAACAACAGAGTAACAAACAAAGTGAAAAAAGTTCAGCCATGATTTTAACAGTTGGTGCTGAGACATCAGATTAAGTCACTCACACTCTTGATGATATTCAACGAGACCTTCAGGGATGTGTTTGATCGCCACCTACAGAACAGAATCACCAGTGCTTTGGTTAGTACAGGAGTGATGACTTTGTGTGTATGTGTGATGTGAGAATACGGATTGTTATACTTACCGGTAAATTGTCGGACTTCCTTTCTCCAGCATAGACCGAACCGAAGCCTCCTTCTCCGAGCTTATGAAGCTGCAGGTACTTGGCCTCAAAGTTGGCTGCACACACACAAACACACAACAGTCATGTTTTAGCTCAGTTGTGAGGAAAGTCTAACACTGAGCCTGTTTATATCTGGTATTAACATGTATCTCCAGTGATCTGATCACAAGTGGACAGGGCTGAACACAAGTGTAAACAACCACCAAGCATGCAGTTAGCGAGAGTGTGGACATAGTAACTGTACATGGGGCTGTCTCGGCTGTTCACTTCACAAACACACACTCACATACAGTCATTTCTAACACTATCAATTTACCTCTGCTGGAGCTGACTGAGTCAGACGCCCTCCCGCTGTTCTGATGGGAGGCTGAAGGGCTGCTGGAGCTCGGGAGACTTCACAGCCGCCGTCCCTTCTTGGCGTCCTGGGAGTCTCTGTTGCTGGCACATGCTCAGCAAAGGCCTCCTTCCGACCCTCAGTCTCTGTGACGCCCACAACTGACGCCTCAGTGGGCTTGTCGGTATGAGCGCCACAGTGGTCGCCCCTCTGCTTCTTACTGAGGGGCTTGGTTTGGGTGCTGGCCTTCCTCTTGATCCCCTTGGCCTTGGAGTTGTCTCCCTGGCAGCTCTTGGGTTTGAGCTCTACAAACAAGAGAAATCCACTTTACATCAACTTGTTGATCTAAATGATTCTGTGAAAGTCTGTATTAAGGTTAACAACATTGTATTATAATGTTCAGTGCCGCCAGTTTCAAATTTAACTGTTTTCCCAACAACATCTGCACATGTAAAATACTGTATGATCAGGTCAGGTAAAGACTGTTACAAGGTCACAGTTTACAAAGTGAATTCAGGTCTGTGACAAGACACAAAGTTTGATCTCCTGCATAAAAGTCAGATGTCCTACATGACTACCCACCATCGCTAGGTCTACACCGTTAATCAGAGTCGGCAAGTAACTAAGTACATTTAAGTCACTGTACTTAACCCTCTATGGCACAATGTTGCCTTTTGGTAACAAACCCACTGAATTCCTTCTACACGCACACACAGTACCTCCCCTTTTATGATGCAGTGCATTGAAAGAGAGTGGGGTCCTAAGAGAACCACCAACAGTGTTTAAATTTGTCACATGACTTTCTGGAGGGAATTTTGAAGCCCTTTTCTGCAGACCTCTTCACAGGGAGGAGCCTCGCCATTTGACTCCTCAAAAATCATCTACAAAAGTATTTTTATGACATTTTTCGACGGGAAAAAATACATACCAAAACCAAGTGAGGTAAGTTCACTATTCTGTAGTTTATTGCACTGTACTTGAACATTTAATAATGTTAAACCGTTAAAATGTGGAAGTTGCCATATGGGAGCACTGTACCATTATTATTACAATTGAATTGCTAGCCTGGCATGTTGATAGCATTTTGGATTAAGTTATAGGCCTACATTGTTCAAAGCATATATACCATGTGGACTCATTTAGTTATTTTTTCAGGTCCATCAATTTGACAGATACACATTTGAATGTTAGGTGTAGTAAAGTTAAAGTTATTAGCAATTACACTGGTATACACTGATCTTCTAGAGTCTACTATAATAATGCACTTTGTGAGTCCTTTCCGCATTGCATATGATTATATTTGACACTTTTTTCTTCCATTTACAGAATGAACGCAACAATGTTTTATGGTTCCTCATGGAAGAAAGCCAAACTAGCCCTCCTTGTACATGGTAGTGAGGATGAATTAGGATTTAGTGATTAAGAAAACGAGCAGCTTGCAACCAAGCAAGGGAGAGTGAGAATGATGAAGACTATGAGCCAAAAGGACAGTGGAGACAGCATGGACAGCGGAGGCAGCATGGACAGCGGAGGCAGCATGGACAGCGGAGGCAGCGAGGACATTGGAGATAGCGAGGGTGAAAGTGCAGTGACAGTGCAGTGTGGGTGAAAGTGCAACTATTATTTATGTATTGCATTAAATTGGTAGATTCATAACATGCTAAGGATATTTGTTTGTTTCTAGGCCCACCTCCTCCACAGGAAGCACCAAAAAAGGCTAAAGGGCTGGTGTGGAAGAGGAGCAGTAAGGCAACGAAGGCAAAGACGGCAGTATCAAGACACTCAGATCAAATCAAAACAATTATTCAAATGATATAGCGCAAACATTTGAATGAAATGCTGGTTAAATGGTTTTATCTTTCAAATGAGATGCATTTTTAACTGTTGATGCTACTGGGGACTGTTGAGACTATAACCTGAGTTTTTAAATAAAGGTTTTTACAATTATAAACAAAACCTCTTGTTTTCAATCATTTACACTGTCGGACGGTGTTGCCGCATGACAACATCAACAAGAAATTACTAAAAAAACAAGATTTTTTGAAAATGTCTCTTGATTATGTTTACTTGCTCTATTTTATGACAAAAAAACCATCCCAAACATTTTTTTTTACTAACTGGCATCATGATGCGTACCATAGTGGGTTAAAGGAAGACTCGACTCATTAAATGAACATTTGTGAATCAATTAGTCGTGCTTTCTTACCTTGAACTCCCGGAGCTGTTTTCCTCAAAGGCGTCCACAGAAAAGGACGAACAAATCGGTTTTCTGATGGACCGGGGAACTTGTTCAGCAACAGCACAACTGTACCAAATATTCAGACAAAATTAAATTAATTACTTTGTAAACAGGTTAAAATATTTGACTGCACTGAGAAATATTCAACTTTTTGCATGAAAAACACACTGAACTACTGAAAAAGTGACAATTAGTACTTTTTGCATGTAAAAACAGGTTAAGCTGTTTGGCAGGATTTCACACTTACATGAATCCTTCTCTGCGTTCAGAGAACGTGGTTTTTTTGATGTTTTAGCGTCCATGTTGCTTCTCGATCGTACTTGATAGAAATGTCTCCAAAATCGTGTCTGTCTCTCTCCAATGCTTGTGTAAAACTGTGGTCTGCTCACCAGTTTCTGTATGTTCTGAGTTCTTTTGGTTCCGAGTTTCATTTTAGAGCATCACGTTTTGATGGCGGGCTGAAATACCATGGCAACCAAAAAACTACCATTGGTTCTAAAACACAGAGCAGGCAAATTCAGAGAGCCAAGATTAAACTACAAGATATTACACATTTATCATGTGATTATCATGATGTTAATTTGTGTATTGATGATAAATTATTGATGAGACCTGCATTCATTGATTTCTTTGGCCACTCCAGGACAGTGCAACAAGCTGCTGTTATGAAGTAATCTGCCTCAACATTTTAGTAACAAGCCACTAATTAGTGTGAAATAAAAAAAAAACGGTAGATTGATTAAACAAGAAGGTTAGTGCAAGGACATGATGAGGTTGTTGCCTAGCAAGATGCAAGTGTTTTTTACTAGTGGCATTCGATTTTGGAAAACAAAAACATACTGTGCAACCTGCAAAACACCAGCCATGTGATTGGGTTCTAACCCTGTCGCTCCACGCTGCCAACATGCAAAGAGCTGCTCCCTCCTGACAGCTAACAAACATGTTAGCCACAAGCATGTTGCCTAAAAGGCCTGGCTCAGATTCAGATGTTGTCAGGGTGCCCAGAAGGCCAGCGACAACTCTGAGTCCTCCAAGCAAAACAGAGCAGCCCTGCAACATGTGCTCAGTGTTTATACTGACTGGAGTTACAACTCTGCTGCTGCTGCTGCTGCTGCTGCTTATCCTACCTTGTCAGAGGGTTCATGAAAACTTTAGTGAAGCATGCTTCGCACCAAAAGCTCCCTCTCTGCTACATTGGAAGACTTTATGACTATTTCAAAGCTTCTTCTGTGGAACTCAAACATATCTGTGTATCACACCATCCAAAACAGAAATGACAAACTAAAACACAATGATGAAACTTTTATTAACATGAAAGAAATGAGATCAGAAAACTGTATAAAGCCCTTTGAACGCAAAAAGAAGATTTTTAAAGTGTCAGTATAAAAGGGCAATGACATAAACAGGTACAAGCTTTTAAAAACCAATGTCTCCAATTATGTCCAATAAAACTCAACTCTGGCAGGTTTCTCAAAACTGGACATTTAGATAATTATGCTTATTTATTTCACTGAGTCAGAGGAGACGATGGATACAAATTCAATTTTTGTGGCTGTCTCCACCAGTTGCACCAGTGTGCAGGTATCCCCTCTGCCGTCCTAAATCTATGATAATACATCTTATTTATTTATTTATTTTTTGTTTATATTCTGTGTGATCTGAATCTGCAAAATACTGCAACTAAAGATGTCAGGCGAAAAAGTAGATTATTGGCATCCAGAATGTAGTGGAGTTTAAATATAATCTTGCAGAAGGCGGAAAAAAAGTTAAGTACAGATACCGTTAATTGTTCATTGCTGTACTTTAGTAAATGGACTTGACATTCAACCACTGCTGCAGACTGACTTCAACTGATTTTCACGCGGTTTGGTTTGTTACAAACGGCACACGTGATTATGAAACAGGATGCTTTCGTACATCAAAAATGCGGGATTTCATGCTTTAATACTTTCTGCAGATAGCAACTGCATGCTATTTAGGTCACAATACTGTGTAAACACAATACACAATACAAAACCTAGAGGAAAATTTTACTGCTCAAAGCTTGCTCTTCTACAGGTCGGGAGACAAATTTGTGATTCTCATCTCAGCCTCATTTTAGTTTCTATTTTGTCTGAAATGTTTCTCACCTATTTCTCCTAAAATTCACTAGGAGAAATAGGTGAGACAGAAGAATTAGAGGGAGTCATACTTGAGACTTGAGAGAGATACCTTGCTAATCTCGATTCAGTGTTTTTAATGGCTCCTTTGGAAAATAAAATGAGCAATATTGGAGCTACTATGGAACAATATGCCACGCACGCACACACACACACACACACACACACACACACACACACACACACACACACACACGTGCACACACATGTGCGCACGCACACGCACACACACAACACACACACACACACACACACACACACACACACACACACGACACAATACTGGAACAAATATCTCTTTATTGAAATGCAATAACAGCAGTAATCAATTTGTAAGTACAATGACTACCTACACCGCAAAAACTCAAATCTTGACCAAGCATATTTGTCTATTTTCTTGTCAAAGAATATACTTAATTTACAAATACTTTATACAAAAATAATTGGAAGAAGTAAAATTGCTTGTCACTAAGGTGCATTGTCTGCATTATCTCTGTCACTGTATCTCAATGACTTTGGTGATTGTGTCTCATATTAGAAACTTTGACAAGAAATTAGATAAATGTACTTGGTACTATTTGGAGTTTCGTGTAGGGGTGAACACACCAATTTGTTGGCAATATGTAGCTGTAATTACATGTTAACACTTTACAGACAGCAAAAGCTACTCCATTGCCATCATTATAAAATCTGAACATAAATGTCCCTTCTTCTGAGTAAAGCTATGTTTTTAAAACAGTGTAGTAGTAGTGTCTCTTAACAGTGTTTTTTAGCAGTATCAGCCCAGCTTTACAACAATGCACAACATTCAACAACTTACAGTCTTAAAGGCCCTCATGCAGCATTTGTATACAGGGCTTTCTTGAAGAGGGTCACCTCAACAAATGTCCATCACTCTAGTATGGAATATAAGGTGCTAGCTTTTTCAAATGATCAAAAATTGCACTTTTAACTAACTGATCAATCACAATTGAGTATTTCAGGTAGCTGTAATACCATGTTAACACTTTAAAGACAGCAAAAGCTACTCCAACATTGTCATCATTATAAAATCTGAACTACAAATGTGCCTCTTCTCGGTAAAGCTGTTTTAAAAAACAGTGAAACAGTGTCTTTAACAGGGTTTTTAGCAGTATCAGCACAGCTTTACAACAATGCACAACTATGCAACTGTGTAGTGTGTAGTCTAATTACATATCTTCACAACATTATACAGTTTGTCAAAAAACTGTGACTTTTAGAGTTGTAAAGTTATAATGTAAGTTGAAAAACATCATATGTGTAATTCATGACACAATTCAAACAGGATCAAAAGATTAGTTGTCTCTTGCCGTTCACTGCCATACATATTTTTTTTTTTTTACAAAATAAGGTCCCAAGGGATCCACCGAGGGCGTGACTTTGGCTCTCTATATTGCTACACATTTTTACCAGTGAATTTCCAAAACTTTTCCATTACATTTCCATAAAAATTTTTAACTCTCAAATGAGTTACTTACTTACAATCCCATCGACTTTGGACTTATCCAGCACTGTCTTCCCATCTGGCACCTTTCCATGTTTCCCAAACGCCACGGAATTTTGGCACTCCTCTAAAAAGAAGATGGAATAAGCGAAGGCAGTCCTTCCTTGCTTCTGCATGGATTGCAGCCGGGCGGGTAGAGGGGAGGAAGAGGCCACTTTCTGGATACAGCTCTTGCTTCCCAGATCTGTTTTTGGAGCCCAAACACCAGTCTGAGGTTGGATCTGTTACACTTTGTCCAGAAAGCTTTTAATGCCTCAATGTGGTTACCACCTGTGACACAAAAGATGAATTACTTTACAGGGACACAGAAGCATTCATAAAGTCAAGAAAAGGAGGGGACAAGTTTTAAAAAATCCAAAGATTTCATGATGGGCTAAGATTTTACTAAACAATTTAAAGCTTTTAAGTTTGAGCTTAAGCACCCAATAACTCCCAAATGTCCAAAGTAATAAAATTTAGCAATCAATATTAAACATAATTAGAATTTAATGTTCCACAATCAGTGACACTTGATTATTGCCCACATTCTTTGCATTATAAACTCATTTTACAGTGCTTGTGTTGAGTAGCAATTGGGTACCTTAGCAAAATTGTGAAAAAATTAACAGTATTAAAGGAACAATGAAATCCTGAAATGACATAAATTTGCAACAGAAAGACAAAATGTGCTTACTGATACCACACAGCACATCCTGCAGTTTGTCCTTCTCCTCCATTAATTTTGCCACCTCTGCCTTGCATGCTCCCGCATGGCTTCCATGATCTGTCTTCTGTTGATTCAGGCAGTCTGAGAATTGGTTCTCCATAATCTGGTATTGGATCACGCTCGATGATTATAGTATCTGCAGTTGAGCTTGAAGAATTCTCATGTTCAGACGTACCAGATGAGCTTGAAGAATTCTCATGTTCAGACACTAGCCTGGCTCTGGTCCCCAAGAACAGCAGGGTTTTTGTGTGTATTAGGACTGTACAGCATTTGGAGAAAATTTTCTTTGGCTGTTACAGTAGAAGCTGGTGGCTGCCGTTGCTGATCCAAATCCACCAAAACAGGCTGCTGTTGCGACAGATCTGAAGGTCTGGGCAGTACAGTGTGAGGTTGGTGAAGATTTGGATATTGAGAATCGCTGGAGCAACGTGATTGGAGACAGAGTGGGTGCATACTGGTCGAGAGGCTGGATAGGTGGATGCTGGTAATATGGATGGGTTTGTGGCAATGACTGGGTAACTGGAAGCTGGTACAGTGGCCAGGCAGTTACAGGCCAGTGTTGTGGCTGGGTAGGTGGAGATGACTCGATAGGTGGAGGCAGGTGATGTGGCTGGGTAGGTGGAGATGACTCGATAGGTGGAGGCCGGTGATGTGGCTGGGTAGGTGGAGATGACTCGATAGGTGGAGGCAGGTGATGTGGCTGGGTAGGTGGAGATGACTCGATAGGTGGAGGCAGGTGATGTGGCTGGGTAGATGGAGATGACTCGATAGGTGGAGGCAGGTGATGTGGCTGGGTAGGTGGAGATGACTTGGTAGGTGGAGGCCAGTGATGTGGCTGGTAGGTAGATGACTGATTGGTAGGTGGAGGCCGTGATGTGGCTGGGTAGATGGAGATGACTCGTAGGTGGAGGCCGGTGATGTGGCTGAGTAGGTAAAGATGACTCGATAGGTGGAGGCCGATGTGGCTGGGTAGGTGGATGACTTGGTAGTGGAGGCCAGTGATGTGGCTGGGTAGATGGAGATGACTTGGTAGGTGGAGGTTGGTACACCGGCCAGGCAGTTGGAGGCTGGGTGACATTGTGGTCCACAGTATTTGGGTGATGCTGTGTAGAGGTGGACTGACCTGCTTGAGACAGGGATGGAAGGTTGTAGAATCTCTGAGCAGCTGCATCTCTTTTTTTCATGTCCTTCTTTGTGCCCTTCTTGACATCCACTGCTTTGTCAGCTGTTCCAATGAAGTCCACTGTGGCATTGGAGAACTTGTTGTCAGACCATCTCGCAAGTACCTCTTCTCCTGGCTTCAGATCTCTGAAGCAAGCAATGGGTTTATCATCTTTGCTTAGTATATCACAGGCATTAAAAATCTTTGCTGTGTATCCATCTTCAAATGTCAAAAATACAAAACGTCCTGAAAATGAACACAGAGTAAATAATGGAAATTTTGAGTAAATGAGTACAGGCTAAAAATCATAATCTTACTTAAACATGCCACTATATCTTACTGCTCTCAATTCTAATCCTCTTAGACCTTAGCACAGCTAAAAATTGATCTTTCTTATCTCTATTTAGTTCTTCATGTTCTTCTGTTTTTGTCACCTTGTCTCAAATTGCCTTTTTTAAAATGTTGGGCTGCTGAAACTGTTCAGTAAATTGTCAATACATTGAAAACAATTAAATTCTAAAATCAGCAATCAAGTGGCAACAGAGTCCTGTAGGTATCAACAATTTGAGATTAATCTTCCAGCCCCAAGTGTAGTGATAAATTGACCTACAAAATTCTGTCAGTAAAATGTGCACAGTTTCAAGGGAGGATTTCTCTCACTTTTCCCAATTTCTGTAAATCAGTGTTTGTGCCTGAATCTGCCAATATACTGACAATAATAATCCTGGTAAGAGACTAGAGACTATCAAATATTTTCGTTATTATAGTATCACTTAAAGTAAGTTAAAAATAACAATCACTTTAAAAATAGCTAAGCCGTGTAGTAAAATAATAACTCAATTACCATCCAGGTCATCTCTGGGTGAGCCGGGGTCTGGTTCATAACATCTTATCTTCTTCGGTGGGTTTCGCACTCGTTTGGGCATCTCTTTTTTTAGTATTTCCTGCTGGGCCATCCATTCTGTTAATACATGAAAGTACAATACATTTTATTTAAAAAGGTGGTTCAACTCCTTACTTTGTTTTATCGTGTCAGTATGTCTCCTAATTTGGTACAGCAACTTGTCGATACCTCTGGATGCACACATCATGTAAATTTAGCCATATTTTTTCAAGAACTGAAAAACATGATTTAAAATCCACCAGACACACCACAATAAGACACAGAGACCTTAAAGGAAGATCACAGAAAAGTCCAGGCTGTGATGTTTGATGGGATAAGTTGTTGAGCTCTTCTGTTCTGGACATTGCTCGGTAACTCCTGCTTATTGATAACATAACTCGGACAGATGCACCTTCTCAATGCCCTACATCTCAAGTTTATAAATGTTAGTTGCATGAATCTAGAGGAAATGGTCTTTATGGTCTCACTACAATGCAATAGCTACTATGGGAGATAAGCTCATCACATATGAATAACGTTACACTTTGGCTCCCTGGAACAACAACCTAAGCTTTCCAGTCATGTATGATAATGTAACTGCAGGACAGTCTAGGGCCAGCTGTGTGTAGAAATAATCAAATACACATTTTTAGAATAGGAAAGAAACAAACATAGTCCTACTAAATGAAAAACTTACATATTTTTTCCCCAAACTGCATGTTATTTACATAAAGTGGGCATTTAGGTGGTACCATGGTGACTAGTTGCTGGAGCAGCAGTGGAGTCACCAGCGCCTTTCTCAACAGTTCACGTATCCCCAGCTAAAAGCACTGGGGGCTCTGAAAAGAGACGCACAGCTCTCTGCTCGCTGGGAACTAACGTTACTGACAGATGCTTCGCCGGAACAAGTTCAGAGCTACATGTGGTCCTGGCTTATAGCTGTTAGCCTCGCTAGCTAGCTTCACTATTTGCCACATATGCCGACCAGTTCCTTCAGAAAGTATCAGAACCAACAAAAGTACTCACCATCTAAATGTTACAAACTTTTACCCATATAACGTTTGACAAACATGTAGCTTACCTTCTTTTTCATCCTGTGACGGTTTCTTCTTCCATTTGTCCTGCTCGCGTTCGCACATCAACCCTACTGCGACCGTTAAGTCAGCCCCCGTTGTGAATCAACCAATCACGATGCAGCATGTATGACTGATGGTGCTCTCTTCCAATTAGATGTTGGCGCTGTGGCTGCATCATCTACAGGGTTCGCAGTTCACAGCTGTTTTGCGCCAAATATTTCAAATAAACAACTAAACTAAATGCAGCTCCTGTAAGCTGTGGTAAGTGGATAAAGACACACTTTCTAAAGAGTGAATTCACTTTTTTGTTTGATAGCAGCCAAATGACAAAGATGAAGACATTTTCCCATCAGTTTAGTTTACTTTACTTAGTTTTGTTAACATAGAATACATTTTCACACCTAGTTTTCATATATTATAGTTCCTTGCGATAGGTCTCAAGGAACTATAACAACCTTGAGACCTATCCCAATTATAAAATGCTTAGAAAGATAAATTAGTGATTATTATATGCCAGTAACAGTTTTACTTTGTGCTTTTTAAAATGTGAAACCAGTGAACCTGCAAGGTTATAAATGTTACAACTGCCATTGTTTTCATTATGATTATCATCTTTATCTTAATCAATTTATCTTAAATAGGAAAGGTTGCACATGTGTATGATAATTCAATTACTGTAACCCTTTTCAGTCAGAATAAATTGCATATCATATTTTGTGCACCACTGTATAACTTAGTGCTGTCAAGAGATTAAAAAAAATGGAGAGAGTAATTAATTATGATCTGTAATTAATTGATCTAATTAATCTCTTTTTTTATCTCATCTCAAAATTGCTGAGAAAAGCCCTCAACTTGAGGTATTTTCATTTAAATTCATTCATTGATATATATTAGAAAAAGTGGTTTTATAAAGTCATAATTATTGTTTTCAACAATAACACACTTGAACACAGATGCAGTACACCGAGCCATTACATTCTGTTGTTTTTAAGATTAGTCCCAATAAAGAGTGCTGCAACCTTCAGTCTCGACCACCAGGGGGTGCTTGACTGTCATGACATGTCAGCTTCATTGAAAGCAAAGCTGCAGACTAACGCAACAATATGTAAAAACACACAGAAACAATACATCTGTGATCAGCTCCCTAATTTTATTTTAACAGTTTTCTAAATTATTTTCCTCTTTTCCAATTTCTCATTTTATTTCATGGAAGTGATCAGTGTAAGTGCACTTGTCCTTTAAACTTAATAAAAAAAATAAAAGCTAACAAAATAAAAGACACCTGGCACATTATACATACAGGTATTAAAGCTCACAATGACATAGACACAACCAGGGCTGGACTGGCCATCGGGCATACCGGGCATTTGCCCGGTGGGCCGATGGTAATTTTGGGCCGGGCCTTTTTTTTTTACTCTTAGTCATGTTATCATACCTATTGGTACACAAAACTGGTAGATCAGCCCATTTGTCATCATTGATTCTGGGCTGGACCAATTACAGCCGACGGCTGATGCCCCCTCCTGTTTGGGCCTCGCTGCCAATCAATCAATCATACAGAGAGAGAGGAGATTGACAAAATTGAGAAGAAACACAAAGGAGGTGCGGAAAAAATAAGAGAGAAAAAGAGACAAGCCCTTTAGGAAGATGCTGCAAAATATTTAAAATAACACAGATGTTTGCTGGCTATGGCGGAGCTTCTTCAGCGGCAGCATCAGTGACCGCAACCTCAAAGCAGCCACAGCAGGTAATGATGGCGGAGGTGGCCGTCAGCAGGTGGATGAGGCGAAGGGGAGGCAGGAGGAGGAGAGACCCGCGGCTGCCGCATTATATGAGGGCGGTCAAGTTTGGTTGATAGTTTTCTTTGGTTGATAGGTTTAGATTTTTGTTGCGCTTGCTAACTCTTAACACAGCATAGTTATGAGTAGGCCATTTAACAATTTAGCTGGCTGTTGAGCAGCATGATGGGGTTTCTCTACTGCTGGGCTGTTTCTATGATGTTATACTAGTGATAGTGATCTTAGTGCTTCAGTATTTTATTTTATTCATTTAGTTAGTTAAGTATAGTCTTTATTAGTTAGGTAGTAAAATATTTCACTGTCTATGAATTGATATAAGTGCACTATGCAGTAATTCTTTACTCAAAAACAGCTAAAGCTCAACAGAGCAAAAATGTTCATGTAAAACCAAATGATGAGGCTAGTATTCATCATAAACCCTCTACACTTGCAGATATAATTTAGATTGAATCAAATTATGATTTGTCAGGAGATGTGATCCTGCTCATTAACATAAAAGTGGCTTGGAGTTAAAAGTAACTACTTAAATGTATTTCAATCAGGAGAGACATGTTTAGGTTAGGAAAGAAAATATTTAATTACAAATGCACATGAGAATTGAATGTGAAAATGTGGCAAGTCCCTTCGAGATGGTGAGCTATAAGGAGGGAGATGGATCCGTAGCCAATTAGGGAACCCCTAGACCGGAACCAGAATCCAGACAAAATTCTCGCGTCACCAGGCTCTTCGCGAAGAGCCTGGTGACGCGAGGCTAGGTGGCAGCTGATTGGAGGAAGCAGTGGGAGTGAGACAGGGAGAACTGTGAATGAATGAGCACGGAAAGGTCTTCCTGACTGAACTTACACTGAGCTTCATTTGTCTTTTATACATAAATATCCTCTTTATTCTAGATAAGTTGTGTTTTTATCTTACTGTTTTTTTTACTGACATTTAACAGCAAACTTTTGTGGACAATAATTACCTTTGTGGGCATGTTTCCGTTCAATTTAAAATATCCCTTCACTTTTTAAAGGTTGCCATGTTTGAGGAAGTATTATGTGTTTCTGTGCTGTTTATTGATGTGGTGAGTACATAGTCTATGAAAATATTACTAAATCTGTCATTATTCATTTAATATTCGACAATGATCATGTCTCACCTCTATTTCTGACTGTCCTATTTTCAGGATCCCATCATACATTGTACATTGTTCAGGAGGTTCACTAGACCAAGTACTTTTTGGGGTCCTCTAAGTAAGTACTGTATAGAATACATGATGCAACTATGTTTCTAGAATAAAAATACCAGCACTGTGATCATCTAAGCAAGTCTATCAAGTGTCATATTTCACACCTTGCTCTCTCTGTCTCCTTTCACTTTTTAAATGTGTCCATGTTTGAGGAAATATTCTGTGTTTGTGCGGAGTATTGCTACTGCAGAGGTCTAGGTGTTTATTGATATGGTGAGTAAATAGTCTATGAAAATATCACTAAATCACAATCTGTCATTTATACATTTTAATATTCATCTCATCTCTGTTCCTCTCTGTCCTATTTCAGGATCCCATCACACGTTGTACATTGTTCAGGAGGTTCACTAGACCAAGCAGCCTTTTGGGTTCCTCTAAGTATGAAGTATAGAGTATAGAATAATGGGACTGGGAGGATGGTGTAGTTTTAAATTTATTAGACAAGTACATATACACCAACAAGACAGTGTACAAGTGGCGTCACAAGAAAGTTTGTTTTCATTCATAGGCTTCATTGTCTTTCCATCAATACCTGGTGGGTCAGTCTCGGCTCAAAATGCCCAGGCCGATTTTTTGTCCCAGTCCAGCCCTGGACACAACAAAAATATGTATTTAGAGTCCTGATGGTCAAGTTCAGATTTGAGGAAGAAGGTGAACAAGGAAAGTCTCATCACTTTCTGCAGTACTCTAGGCTGGACAGGCATAGACTTAGCTGGTGTTTTAGTGATAAGATATACTACTTGCAATTTAGTACACAGGAACATAACGGTTTACTTTGCATGGACTGTAATCACAACCCAAGTGGATGTGCAAGTCTTATAAAGCCGCTGCAGTATTTTCCCACTGCTCAGGTTGCGTAACATTATATTAAAAACCCTTTTCAATGTTTAATGATTTCTGGTCAGGAAAGTTGT